>CAXKVI010000001.1:46845402-46847902 GCA_964058755.1 Campiglossa producta | reverse complement strand
TTTTATTTAAATGAATGCAAACAAAATACTGCACATTTATGTATATATATTTACATATCGCTCTACTTACTATTAACAAATATAAATCAATTGAAGTTAAAAATATGTGTTACTGTTATTTTCATTTAAAATACTCTGTCCTGTTTAAAGTTCGAGCAGATTAGTGGTATCACCGTGGTTGAACCCCAAAGAAATTGGTGTTAGAAAAGGGGGCTGAAGAGAGGTTTGGTGTCACGATACCAAGTGGAAATAGGTGAAGTTTACTGTTCATAACCCAATAGAGCCTTTATTTTCCATCTGATTTTGATATTAATTTTTTTAAATGAAAGATTTTGATATTTACAGCGTAGTTGAGTCGAATTTTTAAATTTCAGTTGGTTGAAATTTTTTTATTGACATCCTCTATAGGACATCACAAATGTTTAACTTGATATGAGCCAAAAATACAGAATACTGCTATAAACTTCACTTATTTCCCACTGTGCGATGGTACATATTTGGTATGGTCAGACCTCAGATCCATTGTTGTTCTTGTTCATATTGTAATCTTGTTTCGCTCGTGTGTAGGGTGTCTTATCTTTGAAGCTTATCGCGGTTATCATTGATAATCTTCTATATATTAAACCGTTTTTCGCGTTGTAATGAACTTTATGGAAAATGGCTGAACCGATTTTAACCAAACTTTGCCAAATTGAAGAGACAGAGAAGGTTTATAACTAAAAAAGGGGGTTATCAGAAAAGGGGGCGTGGCAACGCCCATACAAACTAAATGTTTAAAGCAGAATATATGTCAAAGGGTCAAAGGTAAGGACCTGGAAATCGCTATAGAGCTAAAGGATATCAAAACCCTAAGTAGGGGTTATGTGAAAAGGGGGCGTGGCACCTCCCTCACAAACTTAATTTCTTGAGGTTGAATGTTGAAAATGTTGAAAATTAGGATAGAATGGTAGGGAAACCATCGTTACTGTATATTTATACACCGCATGAAAAAAAAACCAAAAATGTTGTGTATCAGAAAGCTTTAGAATAAGTTGTTAGTTTACAATAATTAGAGTAAGTCACTAGAATAAATAAAACATTGTTATTAGAATAAGTCACATAATAATGGCCGAACATGAATTAAATGATAAAACAAGAAAAAAAAACAAAGAACAACTTTCATTTCTCTTTTTCTTTCACCCAGCGAAGCGGGTGAGGGTCCCCTAGTCTAAAAAAATATTTACATATGCATATATGTACATACAAATGCAGTCATATCTATAAAATTTCACTGACATGCACATCAGCGCGTTCGGCTTTGAATGGGGTGCGATAAGAGGAAAGTCATCAGATCGTCTCTCAATCTAAAAGCAGTGCGACTTGCGTTGTTGGAAGAGGTGATTCTGGCCCTTTGCAAGGGGTGGATATTGCATCGCGCCAGAGTCCTTGCGTTATAGTATCTCCATCGTCCTGATCCACATACTCTGGTGGGCAATAGCTTCCGTCATGCATTTTTTAAAAGTTGTGCAGTACCACCGCAGATTTGACAATTTTTTCAGCAGATTTCGGGCTCATATGCATTGTTGACAATAAAATCCTCCACCTACTTGCTAAAATACCAAAAGTATTTTCAATTACGCGACGACCCCGGGATAATCGTTTGTTAAAGACCACCTTTTCGTTAGGCAAGTTATTTCCTAAATAAATTGGTAGCGTTTAAAAAATTTAACTATTATATGTAAGTTGCTTTTACCAACCTGGAAACGGCTTCATAAGGAAGGGTTTTAATGGGAAAGCAGCATCTCCAACGAAATAATGTGGAAAATTATTGTTGGTACCGGGTAATGGGTCATTTTCTGGCAAATCCAATTGTCCTTGGTGCAAACGTTGGCCAAAATCCGAATATGTCAGAACCCCGCCATCGCTTTGTGAGCCATATGCACTAATGTCTACCGCAGTAAAAGTATAATTGGCATCGCAGACTGCCAGAAGCACAATTGAATAATTCCCTTTGTAATTATAAAAAAGAGAGCCGGAGTTGTGAGGGCAAAATATATTTATATGTTTGCCGCCTATTGCACCAACACATTTGGGTAAATCCCACAAGGAATAAAAATCATTGGCGATACGTTTCCATTCATGCTTTCCTGGAACCGACAAATATATTGGAGCAAGCTCCTCCATATAGTCTCGCATGTTTCGCCCACTATTGCTCGGATGGTAGATAGGCCAATTTTGAAGGCAGATGAGTAAAATTGCTTATTTCCGCCATGGGCCAAATAGCTATAAAGGATTTATCAATTATATAAATTATTTAGATTTAGCATATAAGGCTTGGTTAGTTTTTCCCTAAGCAGGTTCAGCAGTAGATCAAATATGGGCTTCTCCATTCTAATATTATTTCTGAAATCCTCAGGGAATGCAAAATTCACATCAAAAAAGCCGTGGATGTTCCTGTCCTGTAAAGATGGACGTACCCACCATCTACGGTTGTAAAGCCTCCTGAAAAGCTCCATTGCTT
>CAXKVI010000001.1:46798419-46845202 GCA_964058755.1 Campiglossa producta | reverse complement strand
CCATTACCATACCATTACCATACCATTACATACCATTACATACCATTACCATACCATTACCATACATTCCATACCATTACCATACCATTACCATACCATGACCATACCATTACCATACCATTACCATACCATTACCATAACCATTACCATTACCATTACCATACCATTACCATACCATTACCATACCATTACCATACCAATTACCATACCATTACCATACATTACCATACCATTACCATACCATTACCATACCATTACCATACCATTACCATACCATTACCATACCATTACCATACCATTACCATACCATTACCATACCATTACCATACCATTACCATACCATTACCATACCATTACCATACCATTACCATACATTACCATACCATTACCATACCATACCATTACCATATACCATTACCATACCATTACCATACCTGTACCATACCATTACCATACCATTACCATACCTTACCAATACCATTACCATACCATTACCATACCATTACCATACCATTACCATACCATTACCATACCATTACCATACCATTCATCACCATTACCACATACCATACCATACCATTACCATACCATTACCATACCATTACCATACCATTACCATACCATTACCATACCATTACCATACCATTACCATACCATTACCATACCATTACCATACCATTACCATACCATTACCATACCATTACATACCATTACCATACCATTACCATACCATTACCATACCATTACCATACCATTACCATACCATTACCATACCATTACCATACCATTACCATACCATTACCATACCATTACCATACCATTACCATACCATTACCATACCATTACCATTACCAGCCATTACCATACCATTACCATACCATTACCATACCATTACCATACCAGTACCATACCATTACCAGACCATTACCATACATTACCATACCATTACCATACCATTACAATACCATTACCATACCATTACCATACATTACCAGACCATTACCATACATTACCATACCATTACCATACCATTACCATACCATTATTACCTTACCATTACCATACCATTACCATACCATTACCATACCATTACCATACCATACCATACCATTACCATACCATTACCATACCATTACCATACCATTACCATACCATTACCATACCATTACCATACCATTACCATACCATTACCATACATTACCATACCATTACCATACCATTACCATACCATTACCATACATTACCATACCATTACCATACCATTACCATACCCATTACCATACCATTACCATACCATTACCATACCATTACCATACCATTACCATACCATTACCATACCATTACCATACCATTACCATACCATTACCATACCATTACCATACCATTACCATACCATTACCATACCATTACCATACCATTACCATACCATTACCATACCATTACCATACCATTACCATACCATTACCATACCATTACCATACCATTACCATACATTACCATACCATTACCATACCATTACCATACCATTACCATACCATTACCATACCATTACCATACCATTACCATACCATTACCATACCATTACCATACCATTACCATACCATTACCATACCATTACCATCCATTACCATACCATTACCATACCATTACCATACCATTACCATACCATTACCATACCATTACCATACCATTACCATACCATTACCATACCATTACCATACCATTACCATACCATTACCATACCATTACCATACCATTACCATACCATTACCATACCATTACCATACCATTACCATACCATTACCATACCATTACCATACCATTACTATACCATTACCATACCATTACCATACCATTACCATACCATTACCATACCATTACCATACCATTACCATACCATTACCATACATTACCATACCATTACCATACCATTACCATACCATTACCATACCATTACCATACCATTACCATACCATTACCATACCATTACCATACCATTACCATACCATTACCATACCATTACCATACCATTACCATACCATTACCATACCATTACCATACCATTACCATACCATTACCATACCATTACCATACCATTACCATACCATTACCATACCATTACCATACCATTACCATACCATTAATTATTTTCATGTTTGAAATCATTAATAAAATCTTAAATTTCCCAGAATTATCCCAATTAACAAAAACTGATTCAGTCTGTCGTCACCATGCAGCTGATTTCAATCGTGAAAATAATTATTGCATACTCTTAGGCGGTGTGGCAGAAAGTGAAGTACCTAACATAGCAAAGCGAGGTTTTTTATTTGATTTTAGAAATGTTTTCGAAATTTCCATGTTTACCTACCTAAAACGAGTTTAACCTTTATGTTTTAATATTGAAAAATTTACGATCTAACACAAACTCAATTTCATCGCAGAGAAAACAAAAGGTCATCAGCGCTTCCCAATCATACATCTGTATATTTATCCGCATGTGTAACTAAAACAAATTTAAAACTTTTAACAGTTATCCATTAAAACGCTCGCTTAATGGCAATGCAATATTTGTGCTTGTTTATAGCTTTTTAACGAGCTACCACCAACGCGCACAGTTAGCAGTTTGCAAAATGGTAATTAACGCTGGAAAACACTAAATGATGCTAACTAAAGTTGGACTAATGCATAAATAAACGTTCATACTTATGTATTTATGTATTGTGTATTTTTTGAAATAAAATACAAAATTAAAATTTTAATTAAAAGAAAACATTCCCAATAGAGGGGAAAATCATTGCTTCAGGAAATTATATAAATTTGAGAAGAATTATGGTTTGGCTTCATTCACAAAATCTATTAATTCAAAATACATATTTATTTCAAATTACAAGGCACCTAAAAGATAATTTTAGCAATTTCAGGTATAATTCCAGGAATATCGTTTTTATACCCAGCGTACTAGTACTAGTAAAAAGGGTATTAAAAAAAGTTCAATAAGGCATGTTGAGTAAAAATTGAGATATTTGCATGCAATTTTGTATACAGGTTACTTTCTGGCCAAGGTAGGTTGCTATTGAAAATGGGCGAAATCGGGTGATAACCACGCCCCCTTTTTCGATATCGAAAATTTCTAAAATCACATAAATTGACATAATTTGAGTAAAAATTTACAAATGTGCATGAAATTAGGTACACAGGTTACTTTCTGTCCAAGGTAGGTTGCTATTTAAAATGGGCGATATCGGATGATAACCACACCCCTTTTTCGGGAGGCATTTTTGAAAATGGTCGTAACTTTTATACTGATTACGGTAAAACGATGAAATTTTGCGCAAAGCATACCAGTATCGTTGGAAGTATACCTGATGAAACTGGATAAAATTGCCCTCCAACCACGCCCACTTTCGATATCGAAAATTTCGAAATTAACCTAATACGGTAAGATAAATAGCTAAAATAGTATAAACTTTTAGGTAAATCCTCTTGGGGCCTATATCATTGTTATCCCGTTCTGAAAACTACCGCTGGGTATCTAATGTTCGGTTCGCCCGAACTTAGACTTCCTTACTGGTTCAAGTCTAAATTTAATATAAGCCCATTAGGAGAGAAGAAAATAAATGGCAGTTGGCCTACTTTTTGAAATTCAATCTGAACAATTGTCGATACTTTACATAGAGATATACATACAAAACACCAAATAAAATTGACATAAATTAATGCTGTACCGATTACGGTTCTTGCTTAGCGCCACACCGATTTAAATTTTCACTCGTACAGACTAACCTAATATAAACGCACAGCGTACGTTTGCTTGTAACCGAGACAGTTTTGACAAATAATTGCGGGAGTGCGTTTATATTAGGTTAGGATGTTAATTCGTTTCCGGTTCGCAGTGTCGCTTTCAATCGAGATGATCGGTTTTGTTACAAGAGCGTTACTAAGTATGTTTCTCAATGCTGTACTACAGCCGATTGCGGTATGTTTTTACAATTTCGGTTGCCAGCGCGGTAGCAAATTCGGTTTCAGTCTCAGTATTTTTTTAAAATTTCAGTTTCTGTTTCGATCTCAGTTTTTTTACAATTTCGGTTTCGGTGCCGGTGTAAATCTAGTTACCAATGTGAGTTACCAATTTCCGTTCAGTCTTTCATACGATATTGGTTCTGATTTTTATCTAAATTTTATTTTTTTATTTCATTTCCGGCTTCGGGATTTGCCCTTAGTTTCATAGTTTACTTTATTTAATATCATTTTATTTATTTATATTTCTTTATTTTATTTTTAAATTTTATTTTGTTTCGGTTTTTATTTCATTCTATTCTATTTTATTTTATTTTATTTTAGTTTACTTTATTTTATTTTATTTTTTGTTTATTTTATTTTTTTTATTGTATCTTATTAAATTGTATTTAACTTGATTTCCCTTCTTCTTATATCTACTGTTGCTTTATTTTTTCCTTTCTTTTGTTTTATTTTACTGTTTTTACATAGTACTTGGGTGACCGAGCTTGCTCGGTACTATTGACTTAGCCCTAACTTTACTTATCCAAAATGATCCTCAAATGTTCTCAAAATGATCCAAAAATGACCCTAAAATCATCCCAAAATAACTCCAAAATTATAGGAAAATCACCCCGAAATTGTCCCAAATTAATCCAAAATCATCTCAAAATAGCCGCAAAATTATCTCAAAATGACCCGCAAATTATCCCAAAAGGATCCTAAAATAATCCAAATATGATCAAAAAACAAAACAAATACAATACGGTTGATGGTAACCCTGGGCGGCAACACTACTTGAAAATATATGTCGGGGAAATTACCTTTCATTCGATACCCTTGTTAGCATATGTCATTCCATAATTTTAAAAAAATTAGATAGGTGGCAACCCTGTACACCCTCCAAGTGGCAACCCCCAAGTGGATAGGCTTAGAATCAATCATACCTTTATGCTAAATTTCATCCAAATCGGCTACGCTGTTCCCGAGATAGTACCGGATATAAAAATATACAAATACTAGCAGACCCGGCAGACGTTGTCCTGCCCAAACATTAACTTGTTTTCATTTATTAAATGTGACTCGCCCTTCTCATTTCAGCTCCACAACCTTCTTCTCGTCCACCCCTCCTTCATCCTTTTCATATACTTTTCACTTTTCATTTTGTTTTTCTAATTGTCATCGATACCCCTATCACTTTCCCAATCTCAGTACCAAAATGAATTAAAATGACTCCGCTTTAAAACTCTCACCAACATCTTTAATTTAGACCTATTTTTTACAAAAACCTTCTAGCTCCACTTCTGGTCCACGTGTTTACCAATATCTAAAAACTTTGGTCTTATATGGGAAAAACACTAAAACATCTTAAATCACTACTCATATCGCACTAATACCATCGGTCCCTCCTGGCTGACATTTTAATCAATATCTCGAGAAAGGGGTCTCATATTGGGTTGAAAAGTATACCATTTTAAAACATTTATCAATAACTTTCATTTGATACCCATATTGAACGAACACTTAATAAGGTTACCCTGGTCCACATTTTGAGCGATACCTCCAAAACCTTTTAAAAGGCCTTTATTTTTTTTATCAGATAACCATCACGAGGTGATACAAAATCTCGCTTCCAAATTTAAAATAAATGCTAGCATAAATGAACCAAAGTCCAAATAAAAGCTGTAACCATCCCCTGTCGTTAAATACCAATTTTGTGCGAGTATTCCAAAGTTTACCCGAAACCACATTTTGACCGATAACTCTGTTATCGATAAATATATCGAAATGAACCAAAGTTCAAATGAAAGCTGTGGTCTTCCCTATTCGTTTAATACCAATTTTGTGCGAATATTCCAAAGTTTACCCGAAACCACATCTTGACGGATAACTCTGCTACCGATAAATATGCCGAAATGAAACAGATACCAAATGAAAGCTGTGGTCTTCCCGTAACGTTAGATACCAATTTTGTGCGAATATTCCAAAGTTTACGTTAAACTACATTTTGACCGATAACTATGTTATCGATAAATATATCGAAATGACCCAAAGTCCAAATAAAAGCTGCAATCTCCCCAATTCGTTTGAAACCAATTTTGTGTGAATATTCGAAAGTTTACGCGCAACCACATTTCGACCGATAACTCTGTTATCGATAAATATATCGAAAGGAACCAAAGTCCAGTTGAAAGCTGTGGTCTTTCCCATTCGTTTGATATCAATTTTGTGCGAATATTCCAAAGTTTACCTGAAACCACATTTTGACCGATAACTCTGTTATCGATAAATATATCGAAATTTAATGATGCCTGTTGCAGACTTTATACTCCTAAGAATTTGTGTACAAAATTTCGTAAAGATCGGGGCATTGGTTCAGGCGTTAAAGAACCACAAACATTTACTGTCAGTCACAAACCTACGTTTTTATATATTAGTAAGATACTTCGGTAAGGTGGCAACCCTATGTGGCAACCCTGCTTGGAAATATTTTAGTTGGTATGTCGTCGAAAATACCTTTCATTTGATACCCATACTAGCATATCTTGCTCCATTATTTAAAAAAATTTAAATATGTGGCAACCCTGTAAACCGCTCCAAGGGGCAACCCCCAAGTGGATAGTTTTAGAATCAATCATTCTACCTATATGCCTAATTTCATCTACATAAATCGGCGAAGCTTTTCCCGAGATAATACCGGATATAGAAATATGCTTCGGTAAGGTGGCAACCCTACTTAAAAGTATTTTAGTTGACATGTCGCTGAAAATACTTTTCATTTGATACCCATATTGGCATATTTTGCTACAAAATAAAAAAAAAATATGTTGCCACCTATAACCCTGTAAACCGCCCCAGGTGGCAGCCGCAAGTCTTAGAATCAATTCAACTATCTATATACAAAATTTTATCCAAATCGGTCAAGCGGGTCCCGAGATAGCCCGGATATACAAATATACAAGTTTAGCTCGTATAAAGTAATAATATTTATACATTTTGTAAGTTTTTTTTATCACATTTTATTATAGCAATAAATTTTACTGAAAGGAGTTAAAACTTTTTGTTGGATTGGGGACAGAATTAAAAAATTAAAAATACTTACAACAATAAAAACTTTTCAGCATTTATGGTGGCGTCATTGATTTGATGAGGAAACGGTGTGACATGGCGTATAAGTAACCTTTTCATAAAGACTGAGAGGCCTACTCATTGGATCAACAGAAACGACCCAAAATATACAAATTCTTAAAAATCGCCAAAGTAAATTTCTAGATGATGAGATGATACTCAAAGGTCGAAACCTTTTGATTCGACCGTCAAAAAAAGTATTTTCAAATCGGATACACTTCTTGACAAATTTAAAAGAGAACCTTCAAAGCAGTGAACCATGAAGGCCGTCGTCTGTAGTGCCACTAATGTTCATCCTGCCTTAGTATTATCGTTCATTAGCAACGGGTTCATTGTTGATTACTCTTTGTACGCACTTACATACATATGTATGTACAATGTATATATGCAGAATGAACTTGAAAGCATGAATCCGCGTCTGTAAAGTTGTGCGTATTCACTTAAATAATTCAATTAACTGGTGGAAAATAAAAAGATTTATGTATAACTATACAGACACGGATTCATGCTTTCTATATACTGCACATATGTATGTTAGGGGTGATACAAAAACTCACATTTACATATGCTAACAACCTAAGCGGAGTTTAAAAAAAAGAGCAAACAAAGCGAAAGAATTACAACCAGAAGAAGTTCCATGACTTTTTTTTCTTAATAAATAAAATAAAACAAAAAAATTTATAAATTAACATTACTTCTAGTTAAATTGACATGACCTTCGGTTAACTGCCTTTTAAAACAACACTATCTATCTCGTTAAACTAACACTATCTCATGTCAATTTATAATTTTTTTTATTAATTTAACATGTTTCAATTTGAAGGAAAACTGGTGAACTACTGTCTTTAGAGGAAGAGGAATATATCCTTTACCAAACCCTCGCCCACATTGCGTTCTCAAATTCCACATCCCTAATGCATAGCCACACATATTTGCTCGATTGAGTGTACTTGACTGAAAATACAAGCATAAAATGGTGAAAAAGCAGCAATGTCGCATGTAGTTTAAATTTTACGCATTCCCGTTTTTGTTGTAATTTCTCGTAATTTTATTGTTGTTGTTTTTTTGCTGTTTGTGTGGCTCTTGCAGTTGTTTAACGCTTCTTTTGTCTTCGCTGTGGGTTCATATCACGATTGATTTCATATCTGTAGTGACATTTTAATTGGCGCTTAATTCACGTTCACCAGCCATCCATCCAACACAACGAAAACAAAAATAACAACGAAAATAAACATGAAATATATCCATGCAAGAACTCGTCCAAGCCAGCATAGGGGAAAAGGGAGTAAATAAAAACTGAAAGTAGCCAAGGACTTTCGTAGTGGAGCAACAGCTTGCGTTGACGGTAATCAATATCAACGAACATAGATGCAGACAGAAATATGTAGGTATGTACATAGTTACATTGCTCTGCAGTCGACTTGATTCATACTTCCAGGTTAGCAACTGGTGTTTTAGCAGTTCCAGAAACCGAACTAGGTACCGAAGCATATACATACAGAGGCGCTTAGAACGAACAAAATGCAAAATCAAAAACTTATACCGAAAACAGAACCGAAACTATGTATAACAGAAGCCGAAAGAGAAACTGGACGGTTCCAGGGGAAACTGCAATCGAGATCGATACGGAAGCTCGAACTGTTGCTGAAATCTAGTCCGAAACTGAAATTATTACCGTGACGTAAACATAGGCAAAACCCAAAACCGAGACGAAAAAATTGAATTGTTTCCGAAATTCAGACTGAAAATGAAGTCTTACCCATAACTTGAGCAGCGACCGAATATTTAACCGGCACGGGAGCCCTAGTGGAATAAGAAACCTGGACCGAAACCGAGGCTAAAATCCCGAATTATTGCCAGAATTTAAAACAGGACCTAAATCTTTGTCAAAGTCGGGCCCACTTAAGAGCTCATCGGGGGTTTCTGAGATGGTCTTAAAACTTGCACTGCAGAATTTCCCTTAGCTTTGACAGCAAAACATACAAAAACATACTAAAAATACCGATTTTCTAAACATCTCGACTTCAGTGTCACCTATCGGGTATTTTTTTCCAGAGTTTTTATTAAATTTCAAATATACGTGCCGAAAACGAACAAAATAGGATCATAAAAGTGATCAGATCATATTTGCATGTATATCGACTCGGACGTCATCTAGCGGGGAAAAATTTAGACTATGTTAGGATTACTTACTCCAGCAATAATATCTCATAATTTGGCGAAAGTCCATTCAGTAGTTTTTGAGAGACTTCGTCCCACAAAACCAATCTAAAGTTTTTTATATATCGACGCCTAAGATAAATAGTAACCTATCTCAGAATTTTTTCAAAAAACTGATCTTAAAAAAAAATTTGGAATCGGGCGTTATTGTCAAAAAAATTTTGAAGGATAGTGTTCTTCAAAAAATTCGAAAATAAAAGTTTTTGAAAAATATTTTGAATTAGGGTGATCTTCAGCTCATCCGTCATTGTACAGATTACTTTAATATGAAAATATTTGCTTATTCAATGAGAAACTAGTTGATTTGATTCTAGTTGAAGGATTCTGACTAGTTTGGGGACTTTATGTCAGAGATAAGACACATCCATATACGCATGTACGTTAGATATGAGCACAAAGGGCACACGCTTGAGTGGCGAATATCTTGCACTTGAATACACAACCCACATGTGCATTCGCTCACACTCATACATATACCCTAAGGACGTATGCCAACCCAATAAGCACCGAAAAAAATATTCGCAAATTTTTTATAAAACTCGAATTCTTAAGTTGCAAATTTAAATTTAGTTTAAACTGCCAAATTAGCAGGGATAAACTGTGTCAACTTTGTCTGTGGTTTAAAATTGAAAAAAGCGGACCTGAATCAAACAACTATTTGAAGTTATAAAGTGAACGAAAGAAGTTACGTTTGATTAGAGTTTTTCTTTTGAGGGCTCTTTGAGAATTATTATTTTTTCAACCCTAAAATTGAGAACTTTATGATTCCGCTATTGAGATACTGTTAAGAGTTAACATTTTAGATTTGAGAAAAGGATTTGATCTCAAAAACGCCTAAGTTGAAATTAAGATTTTTTTTTTCTTGGGATGCTTCGTTATGGCGCGCGTGGCATAGTGAACGTACTTTCTTACATTACATACTACATGCATATTTGTTATTCTTGTCATCTCGGTATTATACCAACATTTTAATTTATTTAATTTCCTAACTTGATACACTATAAATGCAATTTGTATGCGACTTTCATATGAGTGAAGATGAATTATAGAAAGAAAGTGAATACCAATTTATTTAAACTTAAAATTCATTCAAATTCATTTAGTGCAAGTATTTTCAGGAAAATCTTCATTGAGTTCATTTGGTAGATAAAAACAAGTAAGGAAAGCTGTCTTCGGCTGTGCCGAAGGCTAAATACCTTTCATGAATAAGCGTCACGATTTTCACTGTTTGATCACAGTGCAGACTGTGTGAATTTAACTTTAGCTCATACCGAAATTATCGGAACTATCGATTATATGGGGGCGATGTGTTATATTGGTCCAATCTCATTGATTTTTAAAATCGACATTCCACATTCTAAAATAGCAACAGTTACGTAATTTCACGTTCCTACCGATATAATTAGATGAGTTATCTACCAAAATCCGTTTATCGGAACAATCGATTGTATGGGGGCTATGTGAAATATTTATCCCATCGCAATGATTTTCAACATCGATATTTATTATATAAAAATAGCGATACTTCCAAAAATTCACGTTCCTACGTGTTTAATTACAGGAGTTATAGCCCAAAATCCACTTATTGGAATAATCGATTGTATGGGAGCTATGTGAAATATTTATCCCATCTCAATGATTTTCAACATCGATACGTGTTTAATTACAGGAGTTATAGCCCAAAATCCACTTATTGGAATAATCGATTGTATGGGAGCTATATGTAATATCGGTCCGATCTTGCTGGTTCCGACAAATGATTCCTATTTTGGAAAATGGTGGCCGCATACCGAATTTCAGCCAAATATCTCAAAAACTGAGGGACTAGTTTGCCTTCAAACAGACAGACGGACAGACGGACATGGCTAAATCAACTCATCTCGTCATCCTGATCACTTCGGTATACTTATTGATGGGTCTATCTCTTCTTCTTCTCATATTTACAAACATCGGACCAAAGTTTTAATACCATTTCATGTTCATGAAAGGTATAAAAAGCTTCAAATACCATTCATAAATTACTTATAGACGAGTCATAAATGTCTCAGAGATGACTCATAAATGGCCCATAGACGACTCATAAATGATGCATGGACGAGTCATATACGGGTCATAAATGATTCATGAACGAGCCATAAATGTCTCACGGGTGAGTCAAAAAATGCGAATAGGCGAGTATTTTCGTTTCATTTTCTTTACTATACTGTATTTTCCTTTCCCTTAATTTCCTTTCCTTTAATTTATTTTTCTTTCCTTTTCTTCTGCAGCGCAAAGATGTTTAAACGTCAATAGAAGTTATGTCAAGTATATGTATATCCTCTATAGTCACGAACAAAATAATTATCACACGTGCGCGTTAACTGTCAGCGCCAGATTTCAAGACGCAGCGACAGCCGAGATTTATTTAATGTAAGTAAATACTTACATGTGTAAATATCTACAAATTAGGTGATTTAGTAAGGACTACATAGATCCAGCTTACTTACTAATTTACATTAGCTTAGTTTAACGTACGTAAACATCTCATTTTCTTTCGTTTAGCAGTAACCATCAAAAAATTAGCATCAAGATTTTCTTTGAAAATGATATGTGGTTTTATGGTACAAGAGCCCACAACAAATTCGAACTTCCCATGAACAAATTCGAAGGAAGTTTGTAGGTATGCATAACGAAAGCACTGACTATATGCTTCGCACCTTGATTATGTAAATTTATGCGACATTTGCCGGTTATTGGCTGCTAAATGGAATGCCATTGTTGGGCCAAGTAAAACAGCCATCATACCATCGGTAAGAGTAGGGATAGGAAAACCTGGTGGAATATAGAAAACAGGTGAGTACATACCATATGTATGTATAAGTAATGGTCCTTACCAACACCAACTGATTGAGCTTTTCCTCCTTTGATGCCAATTTCGGATGGAGACAGTTAGTTATTTAGCTATAATAAAACTTATTTAGCTCATTTATTGGAGCTTATCCGCCTTAGCGATTTTGACCGTTGCCTATCAAAGCATGCCAGTCATTCCTTTTTAGCGATAACTGACGCCAATTGGAAACCCCAGGGGAGTTCAAGTCATCTTCTACCTGATGTTTCCATCTCAGTCGACGCCTCCCTCCTCCTCTGCTGCCGATTCAGGTGACGAAAGGAAAACCTTCTCTGCTGGAGCTTCTTTGTCCATTCGCATAACATGAGCCAGCCAGCGGAGCCTTTGGGCCTTTATTCGCTGGACTATGGTCAGATATGCGTAAAGCTCGTACAGCTCATCGTTAAATTTCCTTCGATACTCGCCGTTGGTATCACGGGAAGGACCATGAATCTTCCGGAGAACTTTTCTCTGAAATACTCCAAGGGCCATCTCATATTCTCTTGACATTGTCCAAGAATCTGGGCCATACATCAGGACAGGTATGATGAGAGAATTGTAGAGCGTGATCTTTGTTCTTCGAGAGAGGACTTTACTTCTCAATTGCCTACTCAGTCCAAAGTAGCACTTGTTTTATTTTTTCGGTGTTAATGCTGGTTCCCAAATAGACGAAGTCCCTCACCATTTCAAATGTGTAACTATCGACAGTGACATGGCTGCCAAGGTGCAGGTGCGCCGATTCTTTCGTTGATGACAGCAAATACTTCGTCTTGTCCTCGTTGGCCGCACGACTCACTTTTTTCGCTTCTTTATGAAGTCCAGAGAAGGCAGCGCTTACGGCGCGACTGTTAGGGCCAATGATATCAATATCATCAGCATACGCCAGCAATTGCACACTCCTGAAGATTAGGTAGATAAGTTTATCATAGATAGTAGATTTAAAGTCAACAATGGACGTTATTCTTTTTTATGTGTAGTCTTCGTAAAAAAAACTCTTCTTTTTTTAGTTTGCCCTCAACGCTCATCGAGTGTAAACATGTTTGTTGGTGGCTCAAAGAATGTGGTCTTAGCCAGCCAGAGGTGCAAGGACTGCAGGGGAAGGCAAGCTGAAAAGGCCCACCAACAGAACAACCTGCTGAGTATTGGGCGAGGGTCCAATAGTTCGTTTTATCGCAGTATGGAATATAAATAGATGGATACTGTCTATCGAAGAAAGAGCCAGGGATTGAAAGCTATTGGACAGGTTGCCATAACAGAAGTGGATTGCAGCCGCGCTTGTAAAAGTTGCGCTACAAGGCAAAAGGGAAATTACTGGAAGCGATGTAGGATGATAAGCTCGAGTGTTAGAATCGCATGAATGGGAAAACAAAGCGGGTAAGCTTCGTCATAGTTAGACTTTGAGTCAGTTATACTATAAGATCTAGCTTCTGAGAGAGTAGTTCATAAGATTGCTATAACAAATGCTGTTGTTAACAATATCCGATTAAAACAAAACGTTTATAATTTCCATAAAAAACACCACTTAACACATGCATTTGTTATTACATAAAAGAAACTCCATTTAATTAGAGTGGAGCCAAGAAAAAATAACTACTAACTACCAAAGTAAAGTGAATATTTGTGGTGGTAAATATTAGCTTGCGGACATATATTTTGTTTCACGTATGTAGCAGTGACCACTTTAGTTTGAAACAACGGTGAAATTACTTTTTACAGGCTTAACATATGTATGTAGGTAAATGTGTATATACACCACCGATCAACTACTATGGCCACTACTTTCAGCAGGAGAACGCAAAAAAAGACCAAAGAAAGATACAAAAAAATTCGTTGCGACTTTCACTAAAACCGTTAGTTTGTTGCACAAAGCACTTCTTGCCACAACACAAAGGAAACCAACCAACCGCGCTCGAATAGCTCTCCAGAGTCAAACAGGTAATCATGACTTGTACTTTCACACACACACACACACAAACACAAACATAACGCTAAAAGTTTTTCTCATAAAACTTTTTAATGCAATTTTCGCGATACTCCACCTACATTGAGACTTTCACGTGTTTTCATTAGCGTTTATACCTACGTTGGTATTACTTACGCCCAACTGGCTATTATCGCAAATTCGCGAACGTTTAAACTTGATGTAGTTCAAAGGCGAGAGAGACAATTTATTGCTTCCAAGTTTTATGAACACAAAAACATGGTAAACAGCAGATTTTTTTTCATGGGAAATTTTTGCGATATCTTTCAATTAAAGTGCACGAACGATTTATAAATTTCTATGAATTGAATTAAGTTAAGGAAAATTCATTGTAGGATGATACACATGCAAACTTATGTACATGTGATCCCAACGTTCTGATTCCCGAACTTTGTTTTTATTTTATTTCAGGTTGTTTTACTTTAGTTAGTTTTATTTAAATATTTTATTTTATTTATATAGTTTTGTTTGTTTTTACTTATACTTGTTTTTTTTTTACTTAACTCGATTCATCAAACCTTATAAGTCTACGAAAAAAGCTAATTTATACCATTATCAGCTTAGTCGCCCTAGACAAATTTATGTGTACTTGACGCCAAACAAAAACTTTTTATTTCGAAATTTTCATTAAAAACTAATTTTCGACTCATTTTCAGCATATTTTTCTATTTTGTCTAGTCTGCATTGAATGCTTTAAAAAAATTACATGTCGAACGGCGTCATTGAATTGGATGAGTTTACGAATTCTTTTACACACAAAAATCGACGCGGAAGTTTATCAAATTTGTGTAAATATTGACAGTTCACTTAAACATCTGATAAATTTATACGTTTATACGCTATTATATTTTTATTCATCATCATCATTCATTAGCGCTTAACCGCCTAAGCGATTTTGGTCGTTGCCTATTAATGCACGCTAGTCATTCGTTTTTAGCGATAACTGAAGCCAATTGGAAACCCCAAGGGAATCCAAGTCGTCCTCTACCTGTTGTTTCCGACTCAGTCGAGGCCTCGGGCGACATTAGCAAAACCTTCTGGGCTGAAGATTTTTTCCATTCGCACGATATAATCCAGGCAGCGGAGCATTAGGGCGTTAACTCGGACTATGGTCAAATCTGCGTATAGCTCGTGCAGCTCATCGTTAAATCTCATTCGATACTCGCCGGGAAGGACCATAATCTTCCGGAGAACTTGCTCTCAAATACTCCAAGGGCCATCTCATATTCTCTTGCCATTGTCCATGAATCTGAGCCATACATCCGGACAGGTATGATTAGAGCAGTGGTCGGCATGGAGAGAGCCCTCACTATGTTAAAGCATTAGTATTTTCCTCCCAGGAAAGTGATGGCCGGCCTCTGGATTAGAGACTTATAGAGCGTGATCTTTGTTCTTCGAGAGAGGTTTTTACTTTTCAATTGCCTACTCAGTCCGAAGTAGCACTTGTTGGCAAGAGTGATTATCCGTGGGATTTCTAGACTGATACTATTTTCGGTGTTAATGCTGGTTCCCAAATAGACGAAGTCCCTCACAGTCTCAAATTTGTAACTATCCACAGTAACGTGCCTGCCAAGGCACAGATGCGCCGATTCTTCCTTTGATGACAGCAAATACTTCGTTTTGTCCTCGGAAGCGCTTACGATGGATGGTTGTTAAAGCCAATGATATCAATATCATCGGCATAAGCCAGCATTTGCACGCTCTTGTAATAGATTGTACCATTGCGGGGTCGCCTTGTCTGTAGCCTCGTTTGGTTTCAAATGGCTCAGATAGGTCCTTCGCGATTCTGACGAGCTGTTGTTTTTGAGCCGGAATATAGCTATCTTCACTTCATCATAGTCAGGTGATGGGACGATTTTTCCATCGTCAGGGCATGGGGAATCGGGGTGGACGTCTCCCTCGCAATTTAGCAGTGAGGAGAAGTACTCCCTCTATACTTTAAGTACACTCTGTACGTCCGATACAAGGTCGCCATTTGTGTCCTTGCAGGAACTTGCCCCGGTCTTAAAACCTTCCGTCATCCGCCGGATCTTTTCATAGAATTTTCAGGCATTATTCGTATCTGCCAGCATCTCAACGCTATTACTTGGTGGCGCAGTGTCTTTCCCACCACGAAGCTTACACCACGCGCTTTGCCGCGTGTCTGGTCAATGTAATAGACGTCACAAGGCCCGATGGTCGTCTTGCCTTGTCAGCCTTTGCGATAACGAGGACATTTACCAGCCAGTAGCGGTACCCTCCCTTGAAAGGGGCCTAACATTCCAGGTACAAGCCCTAATATCCCTGTTGTTGTTGTTGTTGTTAACAATGCATTGCCCTGTCTAGAGTGTATGATCATTCCGAAGATCTTCATCAAGCTCTTCTAAGGGGAGTCCAAGGAAACGTGCAGTTTCAACAGGGTTTGTCCAGAGGGACAGAGGGGTTAGAAGAGTAGGTTCAAATGAACAATTGAAGAGATGTAGAGTATCATGGGGGGTCCTACCACATGCAGGGCATGTGTTTGAGATTGTGTCATTAAGTCTGGACAAGTAGGAGTTTAACCTTACACTATATCCAGACCTAAGCTGTGCCAGGGTAACTCTTGTCTCCCTTGGTAAGGTGCGTTCTTCTTCAGCAATATCCGGTGGAGGACTATTCAGAACGGGGTTCACAGGTAGAGATCCGACAAAAGTATCTACCGACTCGGTGTGGATGTCGGTTAGAGCCCGCTTATGATTCTGCAGATCAAACGGCAAGGTAATATGATGCCGGATCTCATCATAATGTTTACGGAGATGTTTCCTTATGTCTCTCGGGGGCGGATCTATGTCCAAAAGATGACGGTTTGGATGTGCTGGCTTGTGGCAGTTCAGAAGGAATTGCTTGCTCAGCATTTCCGCATGCTCTTTTACATTGAGCAGTTTTGCCTCCTGATGGAGGTGAGACTCGGAAGACATGAGGAGACATCCCGTAGCAGTTCTAATGGCAGTATTTTGGCAGACTTGTAACTTCGTCCAGTTGGTGTTATGTACATTAGGCGACCATATGGGTGCAGCATAGTCAAAGACTGGTCGGCCAATGGCCTTATATGTAGTCAGCAACGTTTCTTTGTCTTTTCCCCAAGTACTGCCGGCAAGTGACTTGAGGATCTTGTTGCGACCACGTACCTTTGAGACCATTGCAGACACATGACCAGCAAATGAGAAAGTATTATCCAATGTCATCCCTAATAACTTTGGGTGGCTGACAGTTGGTAGCTTAGTGCCGTCAACGAAAATGTCTAATTCATTTCTCACCTGGTGCGTCCACGTCGTAAAAAGCGTCGCCGTTGATTTAGTCGGAGGTATCGTCAGATCTCGCTCTGTGAAAAACCTGGAAAGGTCGCAGAGGTAACCGTTGATTATATTACAGAGTTCATCAGTATAGGGGCCCTTCCCCGTCGCCATTATTGTACAGTCGTCAGCATAAGAAACGACGGAGACACCCTCTGGTGGTGGGGGCATCTTCGATAGATAGAAATTAAACAGTGTCGGGGATAGGACACCACCCTGTGGCACCCCCTGTCTAATTCGTCTTGGTTTTGATGTTGCGTTTCTAAAGTTGACCGACGCCTGCCGCCCATTCAAGTAATTAGCGGTCCATCTCTTTAACCCATCAGGTATTTGTGTGAATCGCCTATGTTTGCCGGCTTTCTAGGTTTTAATAATGGAACCACTCTCGCCTTTTTCCATATTTCAGGAATGACGAAAGTGTTCAGTGAAAGATTGAATAGAGCCGCTAAGTATTTGTGTCCCTCCTGGCCTAGATGTTTCAGCATCTTCATGGCAATGCCGTCGGGGCCGATGGATTTTGAGGGCTTAGCCTGTCTGATGGCTTCCTTGACCTCTGAGGCAGTGATGACAATGGGCGTGTTTTGGTTTTTGTATTTACGCGCCTGTCGCATGGTTCTACGTTTAGCTCTATCGGGTGGGGAATGTAGTACAAATTGTCTACAGAAGGAGTTCGCACATCCCCTAGGGTCCTTCTTCACCCTGTCACCGAAAGTAATATCTACTTTATCCTTGTGTTGTGTTGGATTAGATAGAGCTTTGACCGTAGTCCATAATTTGCCAACACCGTCAGAGAGGTTGCATTGCTCTAGGTGTTGTTTCCATTTGGCCAGTTTGTGTTTATCGACCAACCTACGAATTTCCGCGTTGAGATCCCTTATACGGGGGTCTGCGGGATTGAGACTTCGCACTTCATCTCTTTCTCTAGCCATGGCCGCTGCCTCCGCGGGGAAATTTGGTCTTATTCGGGATATTCGACCCGCAGGAATGAAGCGTCTAGAGGCCAAGTCAATGATGTTGCGGAAGTCTCGTTCGCCTTTGCGTACGTCCGTAGGAATGGATAGAGCAGCCAAGGATTCGTCCGTATATGTCTGAAAACTGTCCCAGTCCGCCTTGGTAAAGTTGATGTATGTACCATGCTCAGGTGTTATAAAGTCCGTCGGTCGTTCGATGGTAATGACTATTGGGAGATGGTCAGACGCCAACGTGAGTATGGGTCGCCAATTGGTGTTGTTCAATAGTCCTGCACTTACGATAGAAATATCTGGCGAACTATAGCAGTTACCCGATACTCTCGTTGGGGCGTCTCCGTTCAATGTACAGAAAGCCGTATCATCTATTTGTTCTGCGAGTACATGCCCCCTACTGTCTGCTGGCAAGTTTGAGTGCCACATGTCGTGGTGCGCATTGAAGTCGCCCAGGATCACGCGGTTATCTCCTCGTAATAGCAAGCTAATGTCGGGGTGATAACCGGTGGGGCAACTTGAGACAGGGGTATGTAGATGTTAATGATTTGCAGATCGACATCTCCTGTACGGATGGTAATACCTTGGCTTTCTAAGATATCATCCGTTCCTTCGATGTCGGTATCAAATAGATGATACTGTACAGAGTTGTGCGTTATGAACGCTAGACCACCTCCCAGACCTCCTGTTACTCTATGACGGTCTTTCCGGTGAATGTTATATCCGCCATAGGTAATGAGGTCCGACCTTGGACTGAGCTTGGTTTCTTCGATTGCGGCAAGTTTTATGTCATATTGCGTCATCAAATTAGTTATCTCTGCGATCTTACCAGTTAATCAGTTACAGTTGTGCTGTAAGATTTGGAAGTGCGCCGGTGGGGTCGATGTCGAGTTAACCAAAGGCGTGAGAGACGGATGTGTTCGCCCAGGTGTTGGTAGGCGAAGACCAAGGCTGTGCCTCAGCCTAGATAGCTGTGGACCTGGTGTAACCGGGTTGGCTGGCGTCGTAGGTTGAGGCGTGTTACAGCATGGTGCGATGAACGCATCCGTCCAAAGATTCCTGTTAGCGAGCCCAGAGCATAGATGTACGTGGCATTGGCCTAAGCAGTTATTGCATTTGACCGATGACGCGAGCGTGTATAATCTTTGCCGACAAACAGTACACGTCGAGACAGGTGCAAGAAGATGTTGATCCTGACTCACGTGTAAACGGGAGGGGGGTGTAACAAAGAAACAGACAGAGACTGATGCTCGGAGTTGCTCATGTCTAAACTGCTCTGGTGGGAGCAAGAGTGTTGAGCTGCTGCGCGTGATGTTGACGCCATAAGGCACGAGCAACAGTCTGGAATTTGTGTGGCGGGTATAGCAGAAATGCTGCTAGTCGTTAAGACATTATTATTATTATTATTAGTATTGCTACTAGAAGGTGGCGGTAGGGGTGCGCTTGAACGGCGCTTACCGCGGGACGCCCGACGGCGCAAACAACAAGGGGCCACGAAAGTACTAAAGAAAGTGCGGGGTCTGTGGATGTTAAGGTTAAGCCCTGAACATCCAGATTTATGGAGCCATCTCTTACACGAGAAGCATTGCACAGAATGCGACCGTTTAATATATATTTTTTTGCAACAGACACTGCATATCCATTCTTTTGGTCCGGGGTTCGGCTCAACGCCCGCCCTTAACAAAAGAATATCTTGCAGCCCTGCTGCAAGGGGGGAGGATGATAGTTTCGGAATGGGACAAAACATACTAAACAGGGTTACATTGAAAGTGACAGTCCTTGGCCGAGGTAAAACCCCGGGTGGTTCCACTGCGCAGAGATCCATGGCGATGTCCTGGGTTTTCTGCTCTGAGAAGTGACTGTCATTGTTCTTAGTTCGTTTTGCGGGTCGTCAAAAATAAAGGGGGTTCTTATCCGAGGCTTTGTGTTTTACTTTTTATTGGAATTAATTTTCTACGTGGTGGCTCCAAACCCAGCGCACGATCCGTCTCCGGGGTTTAGAAAATAATCCGGATATAATTTCCAGAGATAATTTTACAATCACGATATCTCAGAACTGGCTACTCTTAAAAAAAATACTAGGATTATATTTGTAGAGAATTTGCAGGTCTATAGCTTGGCTACGGGTAGTTTTTAGAAAAAACTTACAGTTTTCGAGAAAAATTGGAAAAAAAAATTTTGACTTTTGAGCCTGAATGGCTTTTTAGCACACATGGTATCAATGGGGACTTTTGAAGTTTTTTTTAGACGACGAATTTAAGCTCTCTAACAAAACTATTTTCTTGTCAATTCAAAAAAGTTATATAGAAAAATTATTTTCCTAAACGGGTTCACCCCTCGGCAGTAGTTTGGCAAACCCTCCGGGTGTATTTCTGAAAAGCTTATCAGCAAAAATTCATTTTTTGCAGGTGCCGTTCGAAGTCGGCAAAAAAACTGTAGGCCCGCCAACTTGTATAATAAAACTCAAAAGCATAAATGGGAAGGGAAGCTCGGCAAAAATATCGTTAGAGGTAATGATAACTTGTTGGTATATAGCCGCCATTATTATTTTTTTGTTTATGATTTATTACCTTTATTTATTATTTAGTTATATATGCTGTCCTCACGAAGTCCCGTGTTTTAATATTATTTAACCCATATTCTTCCAATGTTTTAAAGGAGGTACAATGATGTTTGGACACATCGGGGTCGACATGAGCTTTCCGATGCTTAACCATATAGCTCAATTTTTCTACCTATAAACAAATACGATGATAAACAGAGTACAGACAGATGCCCATCGGTTTGGGATACAACGGTTATTTATTTATATTATTTGCTTAAATAACCTCAAATTCACATCCTCTGGTCGCTGGGTGTTGGGAAAAGCCGAAACTCATTTATTTGTATAGCGCGCGAGTAGCATTAAAAATGGTTGAACGATTAGCGGAAAAGTAACTTGGTTTCATTGCTGTTTTTGTTGTGTTTTCGCTCTGACAGTTAAGGTTGTAAATTACCAATTAAATGCACAACTTTGTTCGGTTTTGAACGACGCAGGTGAAAGTCATGCCTGACAATTAATATTAATTGAAATCATATTTCACATTGGTCATGGGGTGAAACTTGTGTACATGTGCCACGGGGCATATACTTTTACATATGTATGTATGTATGTAGCAATCGTCATATCTTGGAAAAAGTCCGAGACCCATATCTTATAACTTTAAACGAGCTAAACTTGTATATTTGTATATCCGGACTATCTCGGGAACCGCTTGACCGATTTGGATACAATTTTGAATATAGATAGTATGATTGATTCTAATTCTTGGGAGTTGCCACCTGGCGGTTGACAGGGTTGCCACCTATCTAAATTTTTTTAAATTTTGTAGAAGAATATGCCAATATGGGTATCAAATGAAAAGTATTTTCTGCGCCATGCCAACTAAAATATTTTCAAGAAGGGTTGCCACCTTACCGCACTTTATTTATATATCCGAACTATCTCGGGAACCGCTTAACCGAGTTGGATGAAATTTGGCATATAGATAATTGATTGATTCTAAGATTATTCATTTGGGATTTTTGGGAACATTTTAGGATTTTTTTGGATCATTTTTGGATAATTTTGGGGTCATTTTCGGATAATTTTTGGTACATTTAAGGGTGGTTTTGGGATCATTTGGGAATCATTTTCGGATCATTTTTGGAACATTTAAGGTATTTTTGGGATTATTTTAGGATTACTTTGGGATTATTTTTGGGTAAGTAAAGTTAGTGGAAAATTTATAGCACCGAGCAAGCTCGTTTCACCCAGGTACTGCTAAAAAAAGTGGGGCACGTGGACATCTTAATTTTTGCGGCCAGAAAATGGGAACTAAGATGTTGAACACAATTCAAGAAACTAACGAATATTAAAAATCCAGATAGGGAATCCATAACGTGGAAGGTATAGCAATAGCAATCAATCTATCTTTTTCTATCCAACTTCGTTGCCACTTTTTTTCCTTTCAACCCACATAGGAAATACATATATTAGATTTATCAAGAAAACCAAGAGAGCGTTAAACGCAATTTGAACATATTGCTTAATCACCCAAGTGTATAAATACATATGTATATACTACACGTACACATGCACATATGCTTATTAGAATTTTGGCAGAAACACTCTTTAAACTTTGACCATTATAAATCATTTAAGCACACTCAGGAACTATCTGTCACTACCAGAATCTTTTCACAGGAAGCCACAAAATTTATTTATAGAAAAAGATAACAAAAAAACTAAAAACTACAACACAAAGTGTGTGCTTTTGAAAATGTTTTGGTCATGCAAATCTTTTAGTCATGGAAATCTTTGTTGGTATCTTTTAGTTTACAAAATTGCTTAACACAGATTTTGTAGGAAGGAAAGTTTTGTTGTCTTTTTGAAGTTAACTTCTTAGGCGGCGATATGAAGTTTTGATTGAGAATAAAATTTGAGATAATGGATGGATGCAACGGAAATTATGCAACGGAAATAGAAATTGTAGGACTTTCAGGCGTAGGTGATTTTCACAACGATGTTTAGCTGTGCAGATCAAATAGGATCTAACTAACATTGCACAAATTTTAATAGTTAGGTCGAGCAGAATTCATGGGAGTTGCTCTTATGGCGGTTTACAGGGTTGCCACGTATCCCAATTTTTTTTTAAATATAGAAATGTATTTTCCACTTAGGGTTTCCACCTACCCGCAATTTGTTTCTTTTTTCGTATATCGCGGGAACTGCTTGACCGCTTTGAATAAAATTTGGTATATAGACAACATGATTCATTCTAAGATTGTATGCATGGGTGCTGCCACTTAGGGCGGTTTACAGGGTTGCCACCTATCCCAATTTTTTTTAAATATAGAGCTAGATATGCCAATATGGGTATCAAATGAAAGGTAATTTCGCCCGTATTCCAAATATGACAATTTCGGAATTTATTTAATTTTTTCGTATATTTCGGGAACTGCTATAAAATTTGGCATATATACAATTTGATTCGTTTTTAAATTATATAAATGGGTGTTGCCACTTGTGTCGGTTTACAGGGTTGCCACCTTTCTAGATTTTTTTGAATATTGAGAGGATATGCCAATACGGGTATCAAATGAAAAGTATTTTCCACCTATTTCAAATATGACAATTTCAACCAGGGTTGCCACCTAGGGTTATTCTTTGTTATCTCGACCACTATTTCAGGGTCAAAAGTTTGCCAACTTTGGAAATCCCGAAAGGTTTTGTATATATATGTATTTTAGGTATAAAGAGTATTGGATATCTGTATATAAAATTTAACGCTCTACAAAAAAAGGGCTTCTATACTTTTTTTCAATTATCAAACCATTAACGAGGCATGTATTCACGGTCAAAGTTTGAAAATTAAAAAAAAACTGCTTTGCCGACGATATCTTCGCTCCCAACTAAGACTAACACGGTTGAGTTTTCTGCGTCTACACAGAGCCAACAATGCCTAATAAAATAGAACAAAAGTCATAAGATATCTCTATAGATTTTCTTCAAGAAGATGTGCTTCTTATTATTGTAGAGACCGTCTTTTTAATTTTATTAAGAAGATTTTCTTTTAAATATTTTAAATGAAAAATAAAATGATATCGCCCTCACCGAGAATCGAACTTACAATTTTCGGAATGATAAACCCAGCTGTTAACCATCAGGCCATCGCTCACTTTTGATTGTCAGCTTCTAATTACCGATATGTGTAGAGCTGTTAATGTTTCAAAGGAAAATCTTATAAATATATTTAAGAAGATTTCTTTTTAACATTTCTAATTAGGAAAAAAAGAGAGAGAGAATCGAACTTACAATTTTTCGATTGCTAAACCCAGCTGCTAACCATCCGGCCATCGTATACTAATAATTGCCAGCGTCTAACTACACCTTTGTACTAAATGTATAGTTTTTTAATAAGAATCTCTTCTTAGAACCAAAAAGATTTCCGTACAGTTTTTTCTTCGTTTGCACCGTTGCGACTACCCCTTTGCCCAAAAGCTGATCATGAAGACAATCTTATTAATTTTATTAGGCATTTTTGGCTCTGTGTAAGACTAACACACTTCGTTCTCTGCGTGGAAGACTAACACACTTCAGCTTTCTGCGTCGAAGACTAACACACTTCGTTCTCTGCGTGGAAGACTAACACACTTCAGTTTTCTGCGTCGAAAACTGTTGTTGTGTTGTTGTAGCGAGGTGTAGGCCTGCCTAAATGTCAGACAGGGTCACCCCGAGTGTATTGCTCTTGGCCGGGTCGATATAAGAAAACGACCCGGGTCGTTTCGGCACGATGGGTACAGCACAAGTACTGGTACCGTTCTCGTAGAACCGGCAATACAAGAAACTAGCCGTGTAGGCCATGTAGGTCATTTAGCGTTACCCAGGGTGCACCAACTGGGAGGCGACCTACTTTTACACCCTTCAGACTAACACACTTCAGTTTTCTGCGTCGAAAACTAACACACTTCGTTCTCTGCGTCGAAGACTAATACATTTCAGTTTTCTGCGTCGAAGACTAACACACTTCGTTCTCTGCGAGGAAGACTAACGCTACAGACAGCAGGACTCCCGCAACGACATATCGGGCAGTTAATCGGAACAACTCGTCGTGGATAGGCAACCTCCGGGATGTGGCAAACCTCTAAGCACAGATCGTTGTGCGACCACTACAGTCGGGGATAGCTGTTTCAAAATAAACATTCCCAGAAGAGAAGACTGGGAGAGGACGGATTGGTGCCCTGAGACAAATGGTGGTACTTCCATATACACCGACGGCTCGAAGTTGGACGGCAGAGTTGGAGGAGGGGTTTATTCAAGGGATTTGGACCTTGATCTCTCCTTCAGACTACCTGATTATTGTAGCGTCTTCCAGGTGGAAGTCTCGGCAATCCTGGACGCCGCGGCCTGGATAAGCAAACGTGTTATCCTAGAAGATATCGTTATTTTCAGCGATAGCCAAGCGGCCATAAAATCCCTTGGCTTATACACGCTCAGCTGTCGTCGACCTCTTCAGGACATTGAGGGAAACTGTAAGTCTAGGTGTGCCCTACCGACGATGCTACAGGAGTTGCAAAGATGATGAGGAGGAGGAAACAGTGAAGCACCTCATCTGGAACTGTCCGACTTTAAGCGGCGCGAGCACGCGCTTTTTGGGAGTTCCCTTCCCGGATAGCCTAAGCCGAATCGCGGAACTGGACATAAAGGAATTGATGGACTTCATAAAGTCATCTAAGTGGTCCGAGGAGGAGTAACGGTGTCGGTTTAGGAGTGCCAGTCCCGGGATTCTGCTATGTGGAAAATCCCAACAACTCTAACCTAACCTAGTATTCGACGCAGAAAACTGAATTGTATTAGTCTTCGACGCAGAGAACGAAGTGTTTTAGTTTTCGACGCAGAAAGCTGAAGTGTGTTAGTCTGCCACGCAGAGAACGAAGTGTGTTAGTCTTCGACGCAGAGAGCGAACTGTGTTAGTCTTCCACGCTAACTGAACTGTATTAGTCTTCGTTGGGAGCGACGATATATGTTTGACCGCACATCATTAAATTATTAGGTACTGCATGGAGTTTAATGCTTTCTTATTTGTATTTCTGAATTTCTTTCGATTTCAACTGTACACATCCTTCCAGCTTGAGCTAAACCGAAACCCATGTCTCACATTATGGCATCAATTAGCTACACTTTTCACAATCGAACGATTAAACAATCCCAGAAGCAATTTCAAAAACCCCATTAATTTCTATCCAGCCATTTCACTTGAAAATAATGAGTCAAATACCAAATAAAACGTTTAACTATAAATCAATGCTTCTAAAATTTAATTTGCAAGTTTTAGTCATTAATGGTCAATACGAATATTGCCAAATCCCGATGCAAATTAACAAATTACTTAAACGCAATGCTCACAGATGCCCACGCACAAGCGCAGCATAGCTAATACCCAACAAACACAGTCTCTAACGTTAGAGAAATGATCCTCTTTACGTTAGATAAATAATTCTCTAACTATTCTCTATTCGAAGGCAACAGCAGAGAGCTACACTGGATTCGATTCGAGATAGTTTAGAGAACTAGCCAAAAGGCAATCATTTTGCACCATTTGCAAATTCACATTAGAATCCCATTAGAAAATGACATTATGGGTCAATTACATAAAGTTTTGTTAACCTCGCCTAACATTTGCAACCCCAAAACTTTGCGCTCAACTTCAGAGGTATGCTACAATGAATGTTTTGATGCTTCTCTTTTATACATTTGTTTTCGTTTCGGAAGCCGTGGTGTAGCGGTTAAGTGTTCGGCCTTCTACACCAAGTCGTGGCGGTTCGATGCCCGGCAAAGTAACATCAAAAATTAATTAGAAAAACAATTTTTCTAAACGGGGTCGCCCTTCGGCAGTAGTTTGGCAAACTCTCCGGGTGTATTTCTGCCATGAGAGCTTCTCAGCAAAAAAAATTCATTTGCTTTGCAAGTGCCGTTCGGAGTCGGCAAAAAACTGTAGGTCCCGCCAACTTGTAGGAAAACTCAAAAAAAAGCAACACACCACAAGTTGGAAAGAGAAGCTCGGCTAAAAATCTCGTTAGAGGTTATGATAACGTGTTGGGATATCGCCCCCATTAGTTTTTTTTTTTTTTTTTTTCGTTATTTATTACTTTGCATTCAGAGTGTTTTGGTAAATTTATTAATTTAGTAGAGAAACAATGAATTAATTATTAATTATATTTCCTCCAAATTCGTATTCTTAAATTAAAGCAAAGTCATCAACATCTGGTTGTCAAAGCAAGCAAAGCCAGCAAAATTTGAGAGTTTGCCAAATTTCAACCTTGCATCAACTTTGAGGTTTTCTATTTGCCATGTTTCGTTTAAACACGTATATTTAACTTATCTGTCAAAGTCAAAGTCCGAGGTAAAGTCGCAATAAAGTTTTATGTAATTGAGGCTTTAGAATTCGACTCGAAAACTATAGTTTTCTCGACTTGAGAATTATGCCCCATTTTGTTGGAGAACTCTGTTATTCTCGAGTGTTTCTTGAGTCGTCCTCTAACGTTAGAGATTGGAGAATGGGGCTAGTTCTCGAATGTACCTCCAGTCGAAATCGTATCTTCATGGTTGGTTGGGTAGTTGCGGCCCCACTCAACCTTATCAATTCGTCAGTACGAGCCAGACAATTATAATAAACGTTTCCATAGATTCACATTCAATTAAGATTTAATATGCATTTGCATTTACCATTTACAGCCTCCATACCACAGTCCATACCAAACCTCCCTCCCATATACAATAGACCTCTTACAGCTATGTGGCCATAGTCGCGCCACCATTATGCTCATTTTACTGCTCTCCATAAGCGATTTAACAATATATGTAATAGTTAGTACCGCTTGTGCTTTCATGGCAGAACTCTCAATTGTTGACTAACCAGTTGCCTCTAACCATGGCTGGATGTTGAAACCCCTTCCTCTGTCGCCGCTCTACCCTTTTTAATTGTCCTCCTTTTAATATAGTCACTGTCGCCGGTTGCCTTGTTGCTGTTTCAGGCTCAGGCTCAGTGCTATTATGCATTAAATAAAATGTAACAAATTTAACAATTATACAATTTTGAAATCGCGAAATGAGAAATTTGCATGACAATTTCAATGCGATTTCATGGAAATGTTGAATAGAATAGAGTTGTACATTAGACTTTATGAAAAAAGTACGAAACATTTTTTTTTTTCGGTCCTGAAAAGTTTTTCGTTTTGAATTTTGTTATGCGGATTTTAATTGTATAGAAAAACTAGCAGATGCCAGGTACTTTGCCCGCGAAGCTTACTGATGCCATAATTATTGGTTTTTTTAATATCTCGACTCCAGCGCCACCTGACGGGTTAATGTGCTGCAACCGAATTTTTTATTATATATCAACCTTACGTGCCAAATATAAATAATGAGATAGACACCACCTAGGTAGCAAACTCTCTTTCTTGCTCAGATGATAACGTAGACTGCAATGCCCCGTATAGTACCCAGTGAGGGTTCTTAGATCCACCCTGCTTAGATTAATGAGCCTGGCCGATGCTCTTTGTGATGGTTCTATAAAGAGTTTGGTCTGCCTGTGTCCTATGCCCAGTTGCTTATGGTTTACACGGACCTTGGTGAGCCCACAGAAGGGTTCCGGACCATAAAATGCCGTTAGAGTAGATTTCTATTGCATGGATTTCCGCTTGAAAGATAGTATACCAAATCTTCGAATCGGAATCGAATAAATGAATAAATGAAAAATTTGATTGTAATTGCGAGTTTGAGGCCAAGCAATGATAATTTTTGCTTTTCAACAAATTTCATTATTGTTGTTGGTATGGTTAATTTTAATAATTCATATTAATAATTAAAAAATTTTGTTAGAATAGAAGATATATAGAGACTCCAACACCATCTATTGGGAAAAGTATATCCTTTGAACACCTCCTCAGTTTTTTATTTCATATCACGAACGGAATGAGAGTGACATCACCCAGGTAGCAAACTATCTTTCTTGCTAACGCGATGCATTCGCAGAGTATATAAAATACCAACAGTAATAATGAAATTTGTTTAAAAACAAAAATTATCATTGCTTGACCTCAAGCTCGCAATTAGAATCAAGTTTAGTACCAAAAGGCCGTAAAACAACAATTCCATTGTTGTAAACAAATATGTAAAAAAAAAAAATATTTGGCCCTGTCTTATGTAGTTAAATATTTATGCATTCATTTAGGCATTCAAGCAAAGGCCGCTAATTGGCAGAAATGGGAAATTTTCCGACCACTCGCCGCTTTTCATATAAAATTGAACAACAACAAAACCCACTCAATAGCTAAATTTTAAAATGAGTACAATTAAAATAGTTTATCCATTTCTAAATTAAATTCATCTGACTCTAGAGACATTGTTGGAATCTATTTGACGTCATAAATCTTTCGCATTGCACTGGATGGCTCCGAAAACTTTTTCGTTGTGAAAAATGCTTTATCGTCGGTGTGGGGTATGCTGAATACCGTATGCTACTTTTGCATTTTGTGGGAATCTATTAAATTTAAATGAATTATTTTTAAATTTGTATCTGCTTCCTATCACGGTGTTTCCAGTAAGAATATTTTTACAAGTTTGCTACTTATAAAATTTTTTTTTAATTTACCAAGATCTGGCAATGTAGATTCGTACGAAAAGTATTTTACATCGTGCTCCCAAAATATGTATAATTTTCGATACGGTTTTCACCAAAGGTTGCCACCTAATTCTATTGTATTTTGAATATGCTACATGTCAAGCTCTCCTTCTCTGGTGTGGTTATTTTCTCAATAAAATATTTCCCGATAGGATTTTCCCTTTAGGTTACCACTACTCAATTATTAGTGGTATTCGCTCTTTAGTGTATATGAAGTTACAAGGGTCTAGAAAGTACACAAAATACAATTGCAATAACAAATCACTCAGAAATTGATGTTACACTATTATTACAACCTTACAACATTTGCAGATGATTGTAGAAATCAAGTGGTGTAAGTGTGAGATCAGTGTAAGCTTTTGACAGTTGAATTTGTGGTTATGTTTCTCAAATTGATAGATTTTTTGTTCTTACATATGGCAACGTTTCCCATTTGTTTTCATTTATTCGTGCGCAAATTCTGAAATTACAATGGAGGTTCCAGCAAAAAAAAGAAAAAGGAATAATTCCATTAGAAAGTGGAATAGCTCAGAAGTAGAAATGCTTCTAGATTATTTAGAAGAATCCAACGGTTTTGAGGTAAGTAAAATCGGTTTATAACAAGTATTCTCCTATAAATGGTTTTGTTGTGCAGGTACCCACTGCGCAAATTTTTTACAGAAAATTTTTAGATAGCAGTGGAATAAACTGCACATGGGACTTGTGTAAGTGGAAGGTCCGCAACCTACGCACGTCATATCAAAAGGCTGAAGATTGGCGTAATTCAACAGGCGCTGGTCTTTTGGAGTCTGACCAGGAAATTTTGTCTATTAACAGTAAGTAGTGCATGCTAAAAATCTCTCTTTTATTGACTAAATATTTTATTTCTATGTACTAGCCAAACTGCGAAAAAAATGTCCATATTATCAACGCTTGAAACAAATTTTTGGGACAAAAAATGCTCATGAGAGTGCGGAGTTTATTATAGAGACTGATTCTTCTCAATGCGCTTCCCAACCTGTCATAATATGCGACGAAGACACTATAATAGATTTCGATGAAATACCACATCCTGTTCCAGTAAACAACGTCGAAGAGGTGCCAATAGAGCTTGAAATATCCAATTCATCCATGCCTGAGGCACCGCCTTCTGATGCAAATATAGGAGCCAACAATCCAAAAATGAAGAAAATAGATGAATTTGCTGAAAAAATGAAAGCATCTGCACCTAAAAACGCTGTCTCTCAAATTGCTGCAGTACAGAAGGAGCGGACAGATCTTCTCAAAAGCAGAATCGAACTAGAAAAGCTCAAAACTGAAAAAGAACTAGAAATTTCTGAGAGGAGGTTGAAGCTCGATGAAGAAAGGAATTTGAGAATAGAAGAAAGGGCATTAAAAGAGTTAGAGTTGGAGAGGGAGAAGCTGGCTTTGAGAATGGAGGAAATAAAGAGAGATGAGCGGATTCGAACGTTAGAAATAGAAAAAGATGAGCGCTTAGCTAAACTTAAACTTGAGCTTAAATATAATTTGAAGAAATGAGTTATACTGTATGCCATCGGTCCTATGGAAAATTTATACAGTTCATTATTCGCGAAGTCTAAAGCTCGTAACTAGCGTGGAAAGTACGAATGTTTAAACAATGAGCCTAAGTTAAAATATTTCAAAGCGTTTACAGTAGGATGTGCTAATTTTATTTTGCTTATTAAGTGGAGACTTGTTCCGACGAGTATGAGATTATATGAATATGTTCGTTTGTAAAAAAAATATATACAATTAATAGTTAAAATTTTACCCAAAAAAATTGGAATGGAGAACACCGAAAAATTTTTTGTTACTCTGAGCTACGATTGATTTTGGTTTTTTGCATTTTTTCCGTAAAAATTGAAAATAATTATTTCAAAATTTTTTTATTTCGATTGGGAAATAAACGTTTTTCTTTTTTATTTTTATTTTTGTATTGGGAAATAAAAGTATTTTTTCAATTTTTATTTTTCGTTTGGAAAATAAAAGTCTTGTTTCAATTTTTATATTTCGACTTGAAAATAAAAATGTTTCCATTTTTTATATTTCGATTGGAAAATAATTTTTTTCAATATCTCCAATCAATATAAAAAAAATTTAAAATAACTTAATTTTTCATCGAAAAATAATAAAAATTTTATTTTCAAATCGATTATTATTAATTACGCTTTAATAAAGTTGATTTACTTTATTGAAAATGTTATAGATATCTGTTTTCAATCAAACATTAAGGAATAAATTGCTTGTCGTTTAAGTTCGGCATCCTGGCTTGATGTGCAGTAACCACCGTCAGTACAATCGACTTGCTGTAATGATTGATCAGTCACGTATTCTTCTGCATTTGGTGGTGTCAATAAAACATTGTGCAAGATGCAGCACACAACAAACCATTCACATGCTAGTTGCTTACTTTCTTTGTTATGTAGTCGCATTCGAAGTTGTTTAAGACTTCCAAATTTTTCCTTGAGACTTCCAAAGCAGTGTTCAATTCGAACGCGATATTTACTATGCCTTAAGTTGAAGGCCACACGTTTATTTCTGTCTAATTGTTGCGAATTATTTCGGTAAGGAGTAATGATAGTCTCTGAAAGAGGATATGCGGAGTCACCGGCTAACCATTGTTGTGAAGAAAAAAATCTCCCCTTTTCCTTGTAAATTGCGGAAGAACGAAATATTTTCGCATCGTGAGCGCTACCACAATGGCCAACAACTACACTACGAATTCGAAGAGAGTGATCGCAAACCACTTGCGCTTTAATTGAGTATGCATGTGTTCTTGAAAAATATGCAATATGCTTTTGCACTGGCTTTTCCGCAATTTTCAGCTCTGTGGCGTCAATATAGCCAATACAGAATGGAAGCTCGCTATATGTCGAATTAACTATTTGTTCTCGTTCTGCTATTGAAGGCCATTTTATGAACTGATCTTGTAACTTCAAGAACGCTTTGAATACTCTTTTAGTAATTTTTGAGATAACGCCACCATCGCTTATTCCAAAAATAGTGGCTACTTTTCTTATTGAGGAGCTCTCTCCTGATGACCCAAGCCGAAATAGAACTATAGCTAACTGAAGCTCTACTGGAAATTGTTCGCATGAGTGTGATTTATTAAACTCTTCATTGTCACGTATTAGTCCCAAAAGAGTGGCGAACTGTTGTCGATTGACTCTAAGCATTTGTAGGAAGCGGTTATCGTCCAATGATGTCAGAATGTCATTTCGCCATGTAGCAGATTTGGGTATTATACGGTCAATCCCACGGCGACATGATAACACAACAAATACATCCTCCAAGAGTGTGTCCAGCGTTTCATTAATATCTTCGTCATCATCACCAAAATCTATGAGAGTACGGTTTTATCCTTACAGTTTTATGTTATATTAAAGCAAAAAATACTTACCTTGCATATAATCAATCTCATCTAACGTATTTTCGCAAATAAATTGCACAATTTTATTCTTCTCTGTGCTTCTTGGCATTTTGCGTGCGCAGTTTTTTTTCATCAAAATAAAAATCAGCTGATTGTTGTAACCGCATAATAACAAGGTGCGCTCACACTTATCTAAGTTACACTTACAATTGTACATTGCATACACAAAAGAGCGAATACCACTATTATTACTTGTTTAATACTGGCACAATTTTATCCACTACTCAATTATAGTTATTTTTTTAATACTGGCACAATTTTATGAAGTTTTGTAAATCGGTTATCTGCAACGTGCATATTCGCAAGGCTGCATTTCAAGCTTCATTGCCTAAGTGTTGCCAATTGGGATATTTTTAACAGGCTTACCACCTATCTGAAATTAAAAATAAAAAGGAATGAGATATGCCAGGTATGTATGAAACAAACGGTATTAAAAAATATTCTGGGTGGTCTTACCAAATAGTGTTGCCACCTAATCCTGTTTTATTTTTTTTTTTTATCGGATATTATTTCCAAAGCTTTTCTGCTAAAGTATTGTCACCTAGAATTTTTTCACAGGTCTGCTACCTATCTGAAATTTTAAAAAGTCACATAAAATGTGTCATTATGGGTATCATACTAAAGTTAATTTACTACGCATTTCCCAAAAAAAAAAATCCGGGTAGCGCTACACCACGGCGCACAGTGGGAAATAATTGAAATTTAGCCTTCATTTTTCATCCGATTTTGATAATTTTTTTCCAAATTTTCAAATGATAATTTGTTTTGTCTTGTATTACTTTTACTATCATTTTGAAATAGTTTTTTTTTTTAAATAAACTTGGCTAACTGAAGCAGGGTAATATCGTTTTTGCAGAATTTTCCGCTTTCCCGCACTTTGCACCAAAAAACATAATGTAAACAAACCGAAATTCAAAAATTGGGCTCAGCTATGCTCTTGCAAATCTCAAAATCTTTCATTTAAAAAAAAAATTATCAAAATCGGATTAAAAATGAAGGCTGAAGAGTATTATGAACAGTAAACTTCAATTATTTCCCACTGTGCGGCGGCCGACAGTGTAATTCGTCGAACAATAATCAAATTTGACGTGATTACCCTGCAGCGAAAGAAACTAGTTGAAAACTACTTTACAACTAGTTGGTGCACCGGGCCCAACTAGTCAGTGTTCTGTCTTTTTTCCATATAAGCAACTGGTATTTTTTACGTGTTGATGTCCTACGAGATGTCAATTGTCAGATTTCGACCAGAATATACCAGTTATCTACTAGTCAGGAAATACCAGTTTCATACTAGTTGTAAGATACCAGTTCCATACTAGTTCATCCTGGACTAGTATAATTTCAATAAAATGAACTAGTCCACATACTAGTCCAAAAAGGACTAGTATGAAATATACTAGTCCCATACTAGTCAAAAAGGCTTTTAACCTGGACTAGTATGATTTCAACCAGAATTATCCTCGCTTACCCTTTATTTTATCATTTGACTTTATTTTCAATTTCATCCAGAAAAATCTAGTTGTATACTGGTATGAAATGGATATTTCGTGACTAACTAGTATGAGTTCTGCCAGAAAGTTATAATTGTATACTAGTATGAAATGGATATTTCCTGACTAGTATGAATTCAGACAAAAAATTCTAGTTGTATACTGGTATGAAAATAATATTTCCTGACTAGTATGAGTTCTGCCAGAAAATTATAGTTGTATACTAGTATTTTTCTGACTAGTTTGAGGTTTCGCTGCAGGGTAGTTGTTAAAGATTTCAGCTTTCCGCTTTTAACTTTAACGGCAGCGGGATGTGCGCGTTCGCAAATCGAGCTTTGAAGTGTGAAAACGAGCGGATTATATAAAGTTGTTCACCTCTAAAATTAAATATTATTTACCATGGTTCGGATGAAATAAAAATAAACGCTAAAATAAAAAGTGGCAATGTGTCGTTGTGTGTGTGTTTGGGTACAAAGGACAATGTGCCGGTTGCAACAGCATTGAGTCACTATGCTGATTATTATGTGCGATTTTTCACGAGTTGAGTAGACCATGAACTCGATGAACAGTGATATTTTTTTCGTTGAAATGTAAATTTATGAGCTCGTCAAAGCGATTGTCTAACAACTACAAACCAACATACCGCAAACTTTTATGCAAAAAACAAAAAACGCAAAAAATACAAATATCAAACTTCAGCTCTACTGGAATATTCCATGCAAATTAATAATCACTGTCGGTTTCTATATTATCAACCAAAGTTATGCAACTAAAGTGCGATGTTCTTAATGTCCTTACTTACATATATTCGCCTGTCACTAACACACTTACACTCATTTCCAAGTATTTCATAAAGTAAATAAATGTGTTGTGATAAAAGTTTCATGATCCAGTTTGGCGCGTTTATCAATTTTAAAAGCTGTTAATTTAATATATGCAGGATATTTGTGTGTGTGTGTGTGTATGAAGTGTTGTGATTGACCCATTTCAGGATATGCCAGATAAAATTCATAGCCCTGCACGTGGTGAATACAACTGTTTGCATAAGATATCACGTTGAACCCAAAAAAAAAATTATAATTTTATAATGGTTAATTTTCTTCGTGCATAATTTACAAACAAAATAACGCCTGGTGGGCCTGATGCTTCACGCGTGCTTATTAGAGACTGAGCAAACTGTTGGATTCATTTTCGGATTAACTAACTAATAGCGGCGATTTATCAACAGATTATCATAATCTCTAACGAGATTTTAGCCGAGCTTCTCTTTCCAACTTGTGGTGTGTTGCTTTTGAGTTTTTCCTACAAGTTGGCGGGACCTACAGTTTTTTGCCGACTCCGAACGGGACTTGCAAAGCAAATGAGTTTTTGCTGAGAAACTTCTCCGAGAGTTTGCCGAACTACTGCCGAGGGGCGACCCCGTTTAGAAAAATTCTTTTTCTAAATAATTTTTGATGTTACTTTTGCCGGGCATTGATCCGCCACGACTTGGTACAGAAGTGTTCGGCCACTTAACCGCTACACCACGAAGGCCGCCGGATTTCAGTATTTTAATAATAAAAAAAATATCGACCGAGTAGGAGCGTTCTTTTCATTTAAAACATGAGCTGGGATAAAGACGCACATCGACGGCTGAGTGAAAGATCTACCGATTTCAAAATATTTATCTAACGGCATATCTCAAAAGTATTTTCGACTATTAAGGAAATCTAAGTTCGTGAACTGAACATAAAATACCCCTTGGTAGTTTTCAGAACGGGATAATAATAATATACCTAGGCCCTAGGAGGTTTTACTTACCAATTTATACGGCTGATACATTAGCGCAAATTCCGAATTAACTGCGCTTTTGGGAGTTAACTTGAGCATAATCTTCATTATAAACTCCCAAAAATTATGGAGATTTGAGCAGTTTTAAAAAACTTGCACTGGCAACACTCTGTACATAAATAGACAACAACACCAAGAAACACTAGGAAATTAAGGGTAGCTGACAGATAGGCGTCGCGCTGGTTTCTAAGATCCGACTTTCGACAACTAGATGTCGCTGAGGTAGGTAAGAATATAGTGCAATAACAACCAAAGTAGTAATTCCCAATGCTGCTAATCTTCATTTTTGTGTGTATCAGGGTAAAATTTGGAAATGATTAAAGAAGATTTATTGGAGATAATCTCAGTGTGTGTATCCATAGCATATACTATTTTAGCTATTTACCTTATCCGCGGATGATGTCAATTTATGTGATTTTCGAAATTTTCCATATCGAAAGTGGGCGTGGTCCAAAAGCGATTTCGTCCAATTTATCAAAAACTCAGAATGACTGCGGGGTTCATCCTGCCAAATTATATCATGTTACTCATTTACATTACCAAATTATGCGAATTTAGGTGATTTTCGAAATTTTCGGTGCAACGCCCACTTTAAAAAAATTATCAAAAATTCATAATGGAATGATTAACCTATAAAATTATATCATTTTAGCCATTTCAGTTACGAATATATGTCAATTTATGTGATTTTCGATATCGAAAAAAGGTACGCGGTTGTCATCTGATTTCGCCTATTTTCAATAGCAACCTAGCTTGGTCAGAACCTGTAACAAAATTTCAAATTTCATTCGATTATTTTGTGCCGTTGCGTATACCGTTATGTGGACAAAATTATAATACCCTTGTATTAGTACTAGTACGCTGGGTATAAAGAACTTAAAGAACGCCCTATCCCAGAATGTATTTAAGAAACGTCCTATCTTCGCTGAAAATGTTTTGGATTTTCGTTGATATACCCTGCAGGGAACTCAGGCACTAGTGACACAAATTTCTGGACCAGAACTATATATAAAGTGGCCAATAAGAACTAGTACGTTAGTGATTACATTTTCACTAGTTCGAAACCAGCGTTTGAGGAGTCATCAAAAGGCATTTGGATTCGTATTTGAATTTAAGTTTATGTATTTAATTTATATTCAGAACTATAGAAAAAGTGCCAATAAACGAACTAGATCCAAACTGTCGAATTTTGTACTAGTTCCAACCTAGGACATCGCCGTGTTAAATTCGCCATTTGATTTCATGTAAAAAAGATAGTTCGCGAACTAGTACTGGTTCGGAACGCACTAGAAACGAACTATCTCTGAACTAGAGATTTTCCCTACAGGGTTTTCACTGATTCCTGTTCGACGAAAACTTAGCAAATTTGAGTTTTGAGAGATTTTTACAAAACTCTCCATTGATGACAGGTCTTCTTTTCAACGAACACTCCTAAGGACAACTTAAGTTGTCAAAGTTGGTTACTTAAGTTTCGCTAAAAAGTGGTTGGTAAAACGCAAAATCTTAAACTAAACTTATGTTCGACTAAAAATTTTATTGTAAAACCGGTCATTAGTTAATATATTAACAGAAAAGGCTAGTGATGAAATTTGTTATCCATATTTTAAAAAATTAAATTATTAAATAAAAGACTCAAGCGGAAAGCTACTAACGAAACAATTTTTTTACAGGTCATTAAGAATCTTTTGAATTATCTCTAAAAAAAATTTCCAGTTTCAAGTTTACTTACTATTTTTATACCCAGCACTTTAAATGCTATTTAATGCATTTATGCTGATATTTGTTTGTGTATTTAAACTTACGAGCCCGAAAACGCATTTCTAACCAAATTTATTGGGCGTAAATTTAAATCCACTTGAACGAATTTTATTGTTTACGAAATTGTTTTATGTCTTTCTAAATTGAAACGTTGCAACGTAAAAGCGTTATTATTAAGCGCTGAAAGAATATAAACGTGCTTATGATCCCCCATATAACATTGTTCATATGTATGTGTAGACTCGTATATCATGTTTTGGGAATTGGACTGTATACTAGAGCTAGCATTACGAAGAATAAACACTTGCAGCAAGCGAGAAGGGTTACAATTTAAAACTCTAAAACTTTATCCTACGAATACTTGTGAGTGCTATAAATCCTTTAAAAGCTCACTGTTTTGAAGTATGTGTGTACGTATGTTTGTCTGCCCATATACTGTAAAGATCTTTCTTTGAACCTCACCTAACGAGGGCCATAAAATATCTAGGAAAAATCTCACGTAATTAGATATTTACTGCCTAAGCTGGGTACGTCATAAAAAGTAAAAAATAGGGTATCAGTAAAATATGCATTTGCACATTAGACTGTGTCAAAAAAATATTGAAATTATTTTACAATACCTTGTAAGGAATTGTACGCCCTTCAAAATTGGCTATAAGTATTTTCATCTATCTCTAACTGGTTTGCCAGTAGAAAATGTTCAATTTTTTTTTTCACAAACGATATCTCCAAAACCAAGTTTCAGGTAGCCAAAAAGTTTACCTATATATACTTTGTGCTTGGTCTCAGGTAATTTTTCAAAAAACCTTTTTCGAGAAAAGACCAAAAACCTAAAATTTTGACCTTTGACTCGCGAATAACTTTTTAGCTCACATGGAAACCACAGTATTAATAGTAAATAATTTTCAAAAGGTAACTTTGTAAAAAAATGTTTTGACAACGTACTTTAGAGCAATTTTCTTAAAAATCTTTCTATCCTTTTTCTATATCGATTTTTGAATTTTTGACAAATTTTCAAAGCAAAGTCGCATAATCAAAAAAAAATATTTTTTTTGTTCTCGTCTAATGTGCATACAATGAAACCATAAAACAATTTCAATTTTATGAGAATTCCGAAAGTGTTTATTGTTAAGGATATGTTTTCTATTCTATAAAAACGTTGTGCTTGATATATTAAATTAGTGTGTGAAAAGATTTTTATGGCACATCACCATAAAATATGGGCTTAACATTCTAATCTAATTGAAGAGGTGAAAATGTTACTACATTTTTAGTGCGTTTCATGATCCTACTCAAGCTTTGAGCAGGGTTAACTACAAAGGGAAGCGAACAATTTTGGTCTTATATACTGAGACAAATAAAAAAAAAAACATAATTAAATTAAATAAAAAAATTAAATAAAACCAAATAAAATTAGCTAATATAAAATTAAATTAAATATTAAAATTAAAAAAATAATAATAATATAAAATTAATAAGAAATTTAATACAATAGAATACAAAAAAAATTAAAAATAAAATAAAATGAGATAAAAAAATTGAAATAAAATAAAATATAAAAAAAAAATTATAAAAAAATAAAATGTAATAAAATTAAACTAAATCTAAAAGTAAAACAAAAGAAAATAAAATGTTGGAATAAAAAAATTTTAAAAATAAAATTAAATTAAATTTAAAAAAGTAAAATAAAATAAAATTAAAAAAAATATAATAAAAGATAAAATAAAAAATAAAATAAAATAAGACAACAAATTTTTAATTAAAATAAAATATATAATAAATTAAAAAAAAAAAATAAAACAAAAGGAAAAGAAAATAATGAAATAAAATAAAATTAAAACAAATAAAATTTAATTAAATTAAATAAAATGAAATAACTTAGTTGTTGTTATTATTGGTCATATGCGGTCTGGCCAAATTTTTTGAAGATTACGTACCCCGTTTTTCGAAGTTAGCCTCCAAAATTTAGTTATGGGATTTCGAAATTCGCAAATAGACACTTTTGATTATGCTTTTGCAATTGCTGTATCTAAAAAATTAAAAAAGGAAAAAATGTGGGCGTGGTCTACTTGATCGCCTTGTTCGATTGTTATCCCCTTTTTGTTTCAAAAGTTGTCAAAGGCGTCAAAAGTTAGATCTTCGAAAAAATTATAAGCCGTAGGCTTACAAAATTTGTCAACTGATTTCGAAAAACTTCATGCCGTTGTAAAAAAAGTATACGAATCGAACAAGGAAGTCAAGCTGGGTATCAAACGAAAGGTGTTAAGCAATCTTGCCATAAAAATGTAATTAATTAAAATATCTCATCTGGTTTTGAAGATATCTTCTAAGATGTTAGATGTTGGCCGGGATAACATCTGCCTGGTCTGCAAGTATTAAATAAAATAAAAGAAAAAAAATAAAGTGAATTAAATTAAAATAAAAAAAATTGCGCACACAACCTCTAGTATTTCGTGCTATTTGTCTATTTTTCCAAAAAAATTATACATATTGGAAACCATGGAAACATACAACGATAGACGAATACGACATGCCTTGTGAATTACCCAAATGTTTCTCCTGTGTGTCCTATGTCTCATTCATACTCTTTGGTAAGATACAACTTCACTGCATTAAAGCTTTACTCCACATGCACCTAAATGAACGCATTAGGAGAGGAGCAACTATTTTTTAACTCAAAACATTTCCCATTGACCGATAAAAGTTTATCTACCTGAACATTTATTTTTAATTACTGTCATTACAATACAATTAGCACTTTTTCCAACAACTTTTCTTAGTTTCGAACTTTTCTTCAAGAGCGCAAGTCATGCACCAACAACAACAACAACAATCCCAACTATTTCACTGAATTAATTTTGCTACAGTTGTATTTGAGAGTTTTGTGATATCTTGTCAAACTTGAAAATTTTTACTTTTGTATCATGCGACACTCATCCCCATAGCAGACAGCTAGTTTAGCTAACAAGAAAGCGTGACAGTGACCGACAAAGCACCAAGTACCACCACCAAAAAATACGGCAAAAGCTTAAGAAACTGACAGAATAATGGAAGCAATAAAAACGACAACGACAGCTACGCGATGAAGATGATGGCAACAACAAAGCTTACCAGCAGCCATAAAAAAAACCACGATACTCCATCCTCTTACTTGCCAACTTGATCATGGATTAACCAAAACTATAATGTAATCCCTGTCAGAGGCAATACTCACTTTGAACAAAAATAGTAACACTATAGAATGAAGAGAAGATGAAGAGTTGAGTAAATCTGGTCATTATCTTGTACTCAGTTTCAGTAAGTTGTGCTGAGTTGGAAGAAGCGTTGGACTCGGCGGGGAAATCATATTTGAAGACATGCATGGATGAAGGGGGTATGTCGCATTTTGAGTGAAACGAGAAAATCGGCTTTAAAGTTTTGCTTAAACATTTGAGGTTTTTTCGAATGTTTATGGAAAACTGACAAAAAAATTATGCAAAGCCATAAAAGACGTTGCATAATATGCATTAAAAATTATAAATTTATATTTAGTGTTTTATATGAAAAAAACGGAACATACCCCCTTCTTCCACAATTAATATTGAAAAGTTGTGGACATACCCCCTTCATCCATGAATTATCTTCTACAATTTTCACGATAGGCAGATTCTGATAAGACAGAAATATAGATCTGCATAAACACTATTCGCCAATGCCAAAAACAGAAATTGAGTGAGAATGCGACATACCCCCTTCATCCATGCATGTCTTCATTTCTTGTTCAATTATGATGCATATGTTATGACCACCGCGATCTGTACTTCTCGAAGCCTCTGACAGTATGTCTATGGAAAGTATGTTGTTGAATTTTGGATTGAAAATACATTTTTTGGAATTATTCCTCGTAATCAAGCAAAACCGGGTATAGGCATGCATATATTAGTTACTCGAACGAGAAAACTAAAAGATAATGTCACAAGCCAAACTAAAAGCTGAGGATTTTATGGTCATTCATGCCATAATAGTGTTTATAACCAATACAGATATAACGATAATCCCAATTAGTTAGCTAATTAGGACAAATCTGTCATACCTACTAATGGCAGTTATTAAAGCGTGAAAAGTAAGATTAAATACCAACAAACGAAGAAAGAAGCTGAGAATTTTGAAGTCATTAAAGTTATCAAGTTTTGTATAGCCAAAACAGATAGGACGATGATCCCGATTAACAATATAATTCAGAAATATTTTTCCACAGCTGGGTAAAACCATATATCTTCCGTTCAAATTATAGTTATTTTAACTTCTTACCGAGAAGCTAAACATTTTGTGTTTATTATCAACACATATGCAACGATAATCCCAACTAGTAATCCTTCCTAATGAGATACATATCTGTCATCTGTCATACAAAATGCAGTTACTCAAGCGTGTAAATTAATGCTATGGATACACACACGGAGATTACCTCCAATAAATCTTCTTTAATCAGATCCAAATTTTACGCTGATACACACAAAATTGAATATTAACAATCAGCGCACTAGATGGCTTTGGTTGTAGTACTTGCGGTTTAAAATTAGATGTCGCTCTTTTTTAGTGACATCTAGTATCCAGTAGCGACAAATTCGTAATTTTGGTAGTGGTCGTTGCGATGTTTGTTTATTTATCGATGACAGTAGCGGTCAAATAGTTATGATATCTGCTCAAATCTTCTTAATTTTTGGGAGTTTATAATGAAGATTATGTTCAAGTTAACTCCCGAAAGCGGAGATAAGTAATTCGGAATTTGCGCTAATGTATCAGCCGTATAAAGGATAATGTCCTCAAACTAAGAAAGGTGCTGAAGATTTTGTGGACCCAAAGCCAAAACATATATGACGATGGTCTGGACTAATAAGTTAATTTCGAAATATTTTTCCACATCTGTCCTACAAATGACAGTTATTTGAACTTCTTAGCAGGAAGCTGGAAATTTTGTTGGCATTCAAGTTAACATGGTGTTTATAGCCAACAAATATGCAACATAATCTCAATTAGTAATCTAGTTACGAAATATTTGTCATCTGTCATTATTATTATTATTATTATTAAAATCCCTTGTCACCTGTCATACAATATCAGTTATTCAACCGCGAAAACGAATGTCGTACAATGGGTTTTAAAACCAAAACAAATAGGACGATCATCCGGATTAACAAGATAATTCACACTGAGAGAAATGCATTGAATGCTGTGACAATATCACTATTGATAGCGACGTGTTTGATGCAATATTCATTCAGAATGAGCGAGTTATCAAATATTATTTGCTCCCAATTAAAAGTAAAATGACATGTCAACCATTTCGATATGTTGTACTATTTTTGATATTTATGGATAGAATACTAATATATTTGAACGGCATGTCAATATCTATGGTCGTGATATGAATTTCTATTGTCGGTATATCCATATCCATATTTACTGCATAGTAATAATGATAGAGACAGCGTATTAATATATATGGGCGAAATGTAAATTTTTCTGAGACGCATAATCATAATAGTTCAACAATTTTTACTATGGATTTTCTAACAATATTACAACTTGTTGGAGCGCTTTTTTTAAATTCAAAATTTTTTGAATTTCTTATGATTGAACATTTTTCTAAAAATTGTATAATATGCCGTAGCCGAATGGTAGAATACTGGGCTAACGTGCCAGAGAAGGATGGTTCGAGTCCCACTGAAACCAGATGTCAAATTATATAAAATTTTGTTTTTTTAAACTATTTAGAATTTATCAATAGTTTATATGGATACCATTTCAATAGTGATTTATCAAAAAAGCATTGATGAAACATCCATATTCATTGATGGGACAGAAATATCAATTTTTATTTAATGTGATATCAAGAATTATGGATGTTCCATCCATAGATTTCCCTCCGTGCAGAAATAATTTTTCACAGCCATAATTTTTCTGCCATGAAAATTGTAGTTATTCAAGCGCGAAAACTGAGATATAATACGACAAGAGGGTAAGGGTTTTGTGGTCACGCAAGGTAATATCGTTTTCAAACGACTGGTACCTAGGTCCCGAGAAATTTTCTGAACGTTAAATTTCTCGAGTACAGCTGAGATTCAGGGGCAAAAAAATTTCCATAATTTGTTTTAATTTGTATTGCATAACCACTATTTTATCTGGATAAGCGCTGTAGTGTGTCAACTCATTCATGCACCATATAATTGAATGTATATACATATACATTAGAGTGGTTCAAAATTTTTTTTTTTTTGGAAAATCTAAAACGCTACCCCGAAATATGGTTCCTTGTGACAAAAAAAGAGGCTGCTATTTTTTTTTAAAGGTGCTTTAGAGGTCACGCTACTCGTTTTTATAAAAAAAGAGATGTTTGCAAATTTAATTTAATTTTAACATGTTTAAGTGCAGTAAAAATTTGCGTTTTTGTGTGTTGTTATTCTGTTTTCATTGACGAATATTCCTGCATTTCAATAGCCTTCTTGGATGAGTAGAAAAGGTTTAACTCATTCATTCATTCATTTATTTAGCATTTTCCTTATATCTATGAATGTACATTTTAAATTAATATTAAAAGCAAACAATTTAATCTTATATGGGATATACATACATGTAGATATAGGAAAAGTTAAGACATTTTTATGCTAACTCCTGAAAGTATGTTTCGAAATTGAAAACGGTGCAACTAAAACGCCTACACTGACCCCATTGCGCATTGATTTTTTGGATATATTTCGCATCTAGAAGGTTTATGACATCGCTGATTATGAATCCGATGTCAGTTTTTATACCCAGCGTACTAGTACTAGTACAAGGGTATATTAATTTTGTTCACATAACGGTAGTTTATAACGGCACAAAATAATCGAGATAGATATAGAGTTCCATATATGAAAGTTCTTAGTTTGAAAAGAGGATTTCATTCAGGCATGTCCGTCCGTCTGTCCGTCCGTCCGTCTGTGTACACGATAACTTGAGTAAAAATTGAGATATTTGCATGAAATTTTATATACAGGTTACTCTTTGGCCAAGGTAGGTTGCTATTGAAAATGGGCGAAATCGGATGATAACCACGCCCCCTTTTTCGATATCGAAAATTTCGAAAATCACACAAATTGACATATCTCGGTAACTGAAATGGCTAAAATGATGTAATTTTATAGGTGAATCCAACCGGCCATCCTCTTATGATTTTTCCAAAAAAAATTTATAGTGGGCGTGGCACCGCCCACTTTTAACCCTAGAAAGATAATCTGCGTCAAATTGACGCGTGTGCTTATGAAAATAGCGAAAGTGTGTTGCTCTCCGTTTTAGTTATCTCAGTCGTGAAGTAGAACTTTCGAATGACACACGCGTTGCGGATGTAAGTGTTGCCAGTTTCGAAATATAACGGCTAGGTGGGTCAAAATGACGCATGATTATCTTTTATGTAACTTTTAAGATTTTTAGCTTTATGGATAATTGGAATAATGGAAATTGCGGATCCCCACGAAAATTATGAAGACGGACAGCCAGCACAGCACCCAAAAAGCGGAAATACTGCTGCTACTGTCCCTCAAACATAAGACGAAAGGCAAGTGCTTTGTGCAATGTATGCAAAAAGTCATTTTCCGCGAGCATAATGTCGACATGTGTCTAAACTGTATCTGACGGATTTTTCTAAAATATTCATTCTTAAACTTTAAAATATATCTTCTTTATTTATTCTTTAAATTAATTTGGCCCATGCAAGGCAGAAAATTAGTTATTTTTCACTTAAGAAATGTGGTTCCTAAGTTTTGTAAAAAATTGAGGAAGATGAATTGTTTTTGTGTTTTTTTTGCAAGAAATGAATTATAAAATATTTCAATTGTTGTTATTTGACTTTTATATATATGTTAGAATATATTCCATAACATTTTGCTCCAATTTAATGAGTAAGTATTATAATATACCCAATTCTAACTCGTGCGTCAATTTTACGCATGATTATCTTTTACGTATGTCAAAATATGATTATCTTTCTAGGGCTAAGGGTGGAATTTTTGAAAATTTGACTGGTCGTAACTTTTAAACTGATTAAGATGGAACGATGAAATTTGACAAAATGCATACTAGTATCACTGGGAGTATATCCGATGAAATTGGATAAAATCGCCCCCCAACCATGCCCACTTTCGATATCGAAAATTTCGAAAAACACACAATTTGAGATATCTCGGTAACTGAAATGGCTAAAATGATATAATTTCATAGGTGAATCACCCTGGTCATCCTCTTATGCTTTCTCCATAAATTTTTTATAGTGGGCGTGTCACCGCCCACTTTTAAGGGTGGATTTTTTGAAAATTTGACTGGTCGTAACTTTTAAACCGGCTAAGATAGAACGATGAAATTTGGCACAACGCATACTAGTATCGTTGGGAGTATATCTGATGAAATTGGATAAAATCGCCCTCCAACCATGCCCACTTTCGATATCGAAAATCACATAAATTGAAATAATTCGGTAACGGAAATTAGGTAAATCCTCCTAGGGCCTAATGATTCTTATCCCGTTCTAAAAACTACCGCTGGGTACTGAATTTTCGGTTCACCCGAATTTAGACTTCCTTACTTGTCTT